>CM046030.1:1378900-1423234 GCA_025215565.1 Flaveria ramosissima | reverse complement strand
AGTACCCATTTGGTGCCAATGACTTTAGCACCTTAGGTCTATCAACCAGAGTCATACACCTAACTTCTTAAACTGCAGAAGTTCTTCTTGCATGGCACTTCCCACGCCTCATCATTTAGGCTCACTGACATATTGGCTCAAACTGCGAGACAAAACATCGATAGCACCATCATGAATGTAACCTTTCCAAACGAGGGTAATCAGCTGAGTATAGCTGATTTCGGGTTTGTACTCCTGATCTGACATCCCCAATAACATGTCAAGGGGATGATAGACGTTTAGTCGTGATCCTGGAGTAGTAGGAACAGCCACCTCAGAACCGAGATTATGAACATTTGTTCTGCATCTGAGGTAGGTGGAGTTTGAGGTTCGAAGTCGAAGGAGCATCACTCGTAGATGCTGTGTGGACTTTCAGGAACTGGAAACCTGTTCCTCCTGACTGTTCTGGTCATCTGCTTCAGTTTCATCTCAGAGGAGGAGTCAATGTCATCGACTACTACCCCTGACTGAGTAGATGATTCTCCCTGTGTGCGGATGTTGTATTCAGAATATCATACATCATCCTAGTAGCTAACTCATCATCCGAGGGAGAGAGAGGGAAGTTGAAGGACTTGAAGAATCCATCATAATCGAAGAAGTATGCAGGTCTTTGCCTGTAGATGGTGTGGTATCTTCTGAACGTCGACATACACCACACTTCTACAAGACCCGTGAGTTATTGTAAACTCGCTTGTTCGTTATGTTGTATCCTAGAAAATTCCTTCATCTGCCTTCTCGCTGAATTTCTTCGTGGTCTTTTCAGAAGTGTACACGGCGCGCCAAAAGGTTCAAGATACTCCAATTTGGTTTGCGTCTTTTGTAGTAGCTAATAAAGTCTTTCCGTGGCGCTTGACTATTAGGACTCGATTCAGTGTATAACATGCATTTGCCACTGCCTCATCCAGATTGAATAGGCAGTTTCGAGTCAGCCAGCATAGTCCGTGCAGTCTCTATCAAGCTTCTGTTCTTCCTATAAGCAAACACATTCATCTGAGGGTGTAGGCAGAAGTGAATTGATGAACAATTCCTTTTCCTTGCAGTATGCCTCATCATTGATTCTTGAATTCTGTCCCGTTGTCTGAGCGTACTTGTCTAACTTTAGCTTGTAGAGAGATTCCAGTGTGGTTCTAATTCCTTGAATGACTCAAATGTTTCTGATTTGGATTTCAGAAAACATTACCCAAGTGAACCTTGAGTAGTCATCAGTGACCACAAAACAGTACAAATCGCCTGCAATGCTCTTGTACTGACTGGACCAAACAGATCCATGTGAAGAAGTTCAAGAGGAAGTCTATTGAATGAACTTTTTTTTCCTTATGAGACTTCTTTGTCTTTTGCCTTTCTGCAAGCTACCAAAAGTCAGGAAGTTGGAAGTTCTTGACATTTACTCCTCTCACTAAATCCTTCTGAATCAAATGATTCATCTTCCTTTGACTAATGTGTCCATCTCCTATGCCAGGAGATTGAGTCCTTCTCAGTAGCTTTAGATAGAAAGCACTGAACCTCATGATCCGTTGTAGCAGCTGTTGACAGATCCAAGACATAAAGGTCTTATATCTTGAAGCAGTCATCAGAACTTGGTCTCTGGGATCATGTAGTCTTTCTTCAGCAAACACTTCTTGTGTCGAAGATGACTTAAATCCTTTATCGCAGATTTGGGAAACAGAAAGTAAGTATTTTGAAGTTGTTGAACGTAGTTCACCTTATCAACACTTAACTTTCTGATTCCCCACTTCTCCCTGAGCTGTGATGTATCCTCCCTTGTTTCTGCAAAGGAAACATGCCCTCCTTTTATTTGTTTGACGTTTGATAAAAGGGCTCTATTTCCTGTCATGTGCCTGGATGCTCCGCTGTCTATAATCCACGTGTTAGTCTCAGCGCTGTATCGAACACCTGCACATAAAAGTAATGTATTAGTTTAGGTTAGGAACACAAGCTTTACTGTTGGGTTCCCAGAGGCATCACACATCATAAACTCTACCATTGACCCTTAGAGGGTGAGGGTAGCTCAGGTTCCTTTGTCATCAGTATCAGACACGCAGGATGACTTCTTTTCCATAAGCCAGATTTGTGCAATGCTGTGTTATGATAAACAGTCGTCTGGCTTACAGGTGGGACTTTAGGTTCACTAGATCTTCTAGGTGGAGTTAGAGAAACCTCTTAGAAGACCTAGGTCTAGAGTCTGAAGATCAATCTTCTTCCTAGGTGTCTGATAGAAAGGACAATAGGAAGCAAATGTCCACATTCTCCACAGTTGTAGCATGATCTGCTATATACTTTATAGTAGTTTCTTTGTGGAGAAGTGCGTGACACTCTAGTAACATCAATCACTTTAGGTTTTGACTCTTGTATGTTTGATGTTTTCTTGGTTTAACAAAATTAACTGTTTTAACCTGTTTAACATGTTCCACTTTTTGTTAACTGGTTTTTGACTTGAAGCATGTGAAAAATTAACGTTTTGAAGTCCTTTTAGGGTTTGATTTGACTCGTTTGACCCTGCTTTAAGTTAACTTTTCAAATTCATTTTCCAGATTAACACAAGGCAATTTACCCTTTGCCTTTGAAGTGGCCTCCTTTTGTTTCTGTCCAGATTCAGTAGATGAACATGATAGTGGGATCAGTAACAAGAGGAGTAGTCACCACATGATCCTTGATGGGGTTGTGTTTTACTGGTCTAGACTTAGTGTTCATCAAGGTCTCAGGTGGAGGTGGAACCACTTTGTAGCCTAATCCCTCCCCGTTATTCCTTTCTCTCACTAAGTGTTGAACTATGTGTGAAGAACTAGTCCAACTGTGCAGTTTCTGTTTTAATGAATAACTTCTACTTCTAGAACTGCCTTTTGCTTCTTAGTGTCCTCTAGGGAGTTTAGATAGTACCTAATGTCATTTGCTAGGTTAAAGGCAACTACTTCGGTTTCCCTAAGCTGTTTAGTCAATAGGTCTATCTTTTTTATAACTATGCTCATTTTGTTTTAGAACTCTATTAGCCTCAGTGCACAGTTGTAAATCTTTTACTAAGTTATCATTGTGATCTAATAAACTAGCAAATTTTTCATCAATGCTATTCCTAACATATCACAATCAGAACAAGCTGATTATCAAACATTGGTCAGTTGTACTTACCTGTGTTGGTTCAGAAGAGTTAGCCATCAACGCAGCATCAGACGTCTCTGGTTCTGGTGATTCTGACTTTTCTGTCTCTGACGTGGAAGTTCTCCTTTGGCTTGTAACTGACCTCAGCTGCAGTTGTTTCTTCACTATGTGACATTGCTATCTCAACTGCTAGATCACCTTCACTCGCAGAATCATCATCAATATCCTCAACACTGGCAATGTTAGATTCTCCTGGTGAGACAAACCTAAAACTCCAATCTGTCCTTCATCATCATGAGCAGTCAAGGCTTTTGGATCCTTGTTTGATGAAGTAGAACTGGAAGCTTGCTTGTCTTGGCGAGTAAAGGATGAGAACGGGTTCCCATTACCCGTCTCTTTGGCTTGACACATTCTCTCTGAAGTGCCCCTTCTCTCCACAGTTGAAGCAGGTCACTTTGCTCTTGTCAAAGCCAAATGTGGTATCCTTAGTAGCTACCAGTTCTGTCCTGTCTTCTTAACAAACTTCTTCGCCCTTCGGACAGCGCTAGCTAAGGCCCACATTATATCCATCCTCTCAAGCTCCATTTCATCCACCTACTCGTAGTCCTCATCTGCCAGATGGCAGTTTCCAATCTTCCCAGCAACAAGTCCATCATATGAATGAACCACTGCTGCTAAAAGATCCATATGCTCTCGAGCTACTTCTACGGTCACATTACCGAGGTTCTCGGTCTTCAGTTTGGTAGCACTTGCTTCTGATCCAATATAATGGGTACATGACGACCCTGATGTGTCTGATCCAGAAGGAGAAGCATGTGAAGGACCTGACGAGCTAGACACAAATGCAGTCTGGAGAGGTGCTCCAGATGTCTTAGCTTGAGGCGTGGCGTTGTATAAAGCTGGATTTGTGTGTACGCAGACTTCTGAGCTCTATACTTCATCCTTAGTTTTCTTCTCGCAACTTGAGAATGAAGTCATTTATATCCAGCTTTATAAGCATTTCATTCTGTCTAAGGTTAGACACGAATGAAGCCCACTTATCAGGCAATCCGTCTGCGAAGTTGCTTACTTTCTCTTCCATAGTCGTTTCCACTCCATGTGTATGCAATTCGCTCATCAAGTGGTAGAATCTGTCTATGACTTCGTCTAAACTCTCATTACAATCGATGAGAAGTTATCGAATTCTTCTTTAACTCCTTGCCTTGATTGCCTTCAATGACGCATTCCCATCATATCTCTTCTCTAGCTCATCCCACAGTTTCTTGGACTGTTTGTTCTCTGAATATGGTGGATGGAATATATCTTTGGGGATAGACTGAGTGATCAATGCATAAACCCTTTTTCTGCATTGTACTTTACTTTCTGTGCGTCTGTCATCCCACTAACGTTAATTTAACTCCATCAGCTCCCACCGGTGTACTATAACCGATCTCAATGGCTTCCCACAGATTAGGATCTACTCCATTGAGGTAGATCTCAAAACGTTGTTTCCAGTGGGGAAACTCATCTAAAGTCAAGAGCTTTGGTGGTTTATTTTGATTACCCACCTCACTCTCAAGCAACAGCAGGTTCTGAATCCTCGAGTCCTTCCCAGACAGTAAAGGCTGACATCTGATCTTCCATGGCTAATAAACTTAGAATCTAATCAAACAAAACTTTCACTGAGGCGACTGAAGGATGCGAATGGTCTAATCGTGCGTATGAACTCTGCGATTGGTTCAATCGTGCGGCTGCTGGGCGGGCGATTGGTTCAGTCGTGCGAATGAATCTGGTGCGTATGAGTTATGCGAACGAACGGTTCAGTCGCCGAACGATGAGGGTGTGCGACTAGGTCCAATCGTGCGAATGGGCAATGCGAATGGAGTCAGTCATGCGAATGGGTCACTCGTGCGACTGAAGCTGCTGTTTTGCGAAAATTTCTAGGTTTGACGGGTTTCAGCCGTAAAAATTCGAAATTTCACAAGTCCTAATCGCCTAAGTCCGTAGAAACTAAACTTCAATGAGCAGGGAACGTCCAAGATCACTTTGATGCCAAAGATTGCGTTTTTTGTGCAAAAAAACAAACTTTTATGCAATCTTGATGAATCAACACGTAATCAAGAGCCAAAGCTCTGATACCACTTGTTAGGACCTGGTATTGAACGAAATACCTAGTGATTAGCGTGTTAAACCAACTCAATAGTGCGGAATCCTATTTGATTGGCGATCCAATCAGTGAGAACACACGAAGAATCAATCAAGAATTGAATCCAACGTCAGAAATCGATTAGGAATCGATCTGATGTGTTCTGTGAACTTGGAGAACGATTTGGGAGGCTCTGGACGGCTAGGGTACGTCTGGAATCGAATGGGATGAATGCTTACGATTTCCACGAATTGGGTCTATTTATAGGTTAGTATTGTTCAATCGTGCGACTGGGCCATAAGTATGGTTCAGTCGTGCGATTGAACCATGCGGTTGATTCATCCGCACGACTGAGTGTTCAGTCGTGCGACTGAGCCAATCTTATGTGTCAATCATACGACTGATCCAGTCTCCTGGTTCAGTCGTGCGATTGAGTCAATCGTATGAAGTTATTCATGCGTGTGGTCCATTTGCATGGGCCATTCGCATGAGAACTTCATTAAGTTAAGTTTGAATGTTTTAATTAATATAACATAATGTGTAACCATTCAAATAATCATAAACCCAATCAATTCAATCACGACTCATTAATGAAATATTAAACATCACAAGTAACAAACAATTCATGTCATTTCATTAATCAATACAATTACATCGAAATCAGACAGACAAGCTTCATTACATTACAAGTCATGATCTAGGGACATACATGCATCAACAATAATTCCAGTAGATCGATCTAGTGAATGAAATGCAAAATGATTTAATCATGGAATATAGAAAGAACAAGAAGAAAGAGATCAAGTAGTAATACAATCACATTTTAAATAACTTCGAGTATATTGCTCTCTGATAATTTGATTGAAAAGTGTGAAATTTCAGGATCTCTAAACAAATGAACAACACAATTTGTACTATAACAAAATGTCTCGCGAGAACTAACTTCTCGGGCGGATCAAAATTCTTGTGCGAATATATTCTTCAAAATCTTTTTTTGATTTCCCGAGCCTCTAGGTTCAATCCTTACACTAAGTTGTGTAATTCCTCCAATGGTTGTATTTAGCTTGAAAGACTTCATTGCTCTCTACAAGTACATTAACGGTTTGAGTAAGAGAAGAAAGACCATTAAGTAGATCATTCGAAACACATATTGGTGCTTATTATTGAAGTGACATAACGATATCGTATTCAATCAAAATCCCACTTCCTTTTAACATCCTGTGGAAGATATAAAGTTCTTAGGTTTTTTCGGTTTATAAAAAAAGCCAAAACAACTTTGTTAACCAGGAGTCATTGGTTTACCTTTGATATATGTTTAATCAATAATCATGTTTATGTTGTTGATTGTATATTTTGTAGACCTGACATCTTGTTAGGTCTTGTTTTTAAGGACCTTGGTTTAGACACCAACCAAGTAAATGACAATTTACACCGTAAACTACAGTTTATCTTTATTGAATTTAGCGCAATGAATTCAGACCAAAATTAATTTTGAAAAAGTAAATGCTAGTTTATTAGTGAACGATTGTTAGCCCTTCTAAACCACAAAACTCATGTCGTTATCTACCCTTCACCTCTCCAAACATTATTTTTCACATAAATGACCGTGCCACTCTAATTTTCATCCACTCCGAATTATTTAAGGTGTTTATATCTTGTTTAAAGCCTTTTTTAATAACTATAATGGCCTCGTGTTTTTATAATATCTTGTTTAATTTATGTTTTTATGATCAAAAGTAACGCTTTTATTATTTGAGTGTATATAGTTTAATATTTGATGAATCTTGTGGTGAAATCGACTTGATAGTATACTTAGATTGATTATACTAATGTTAACCCAATAAGACATATTGATCTTGATTATATATGTGTATTGTTTGTTCTTAAATTCTATATATTTGTTTACTTGTGGAATTGAGTCACTAATATTCAAAATTTTATGTTGTTAAATATAAATATGTTGTATGGTTGTTATTTTTATTTTGTAATATGAATTTATATAGTATTTGTAAATGGATTGATAAACAAAACATTATATGTTGTTAAATATGAACTAGTAGTATCCACCACCCGCAACGCGCATTTTATGGACCGGGCTTAGTAGAGGCTCTCAGTTGCGGCTGCTAATTAACCGTAATCGGCTGTCATGCCAAAGCAACCGATGCCATTGTTGTTTATTATCACAGCCTCGTATTATTACTATATGGTAAAGAGGAACGAAAGGAACACACGTCAATGTCTCCAATGAACAAAACATCATCATTATCAACTTGAAAAACAAGGTGCAACACTGTAGCTGTGTTTCTTAACCATAATCGATAAAACGATTCTCCCAACGGATAAATCAAGGCATCAGATAGCTCAACTTATGCATCATCAGCACAACAACATAGCCGACGGAAGCATCAAGTCATATGAGCTCCGACTCGATCTCAGATGAACTAGGGTCACTAATCAAAGAAAAACCCCAAAACATATACACCCCCAAATAGAACCAGAAATATATACCAAGATGAACACTAAACCAACAGTCTTAGATGAGGAAACCCCATCATCATCGACATTACAAGTTACCAAATAAAAAAGTCTCAAATGTGGTACTTGTCATTATCATCAACATAACTAATCACGCAACCACAAAGTTTCAGATACATCACATAAGAACACCTATTCAGAAAAAGCAAAAACAAATCACTATTAAACTAAAGGCGGATCCAAAACCCTAACACTTCAATCGAAAAAAGAGAAAATTAGAAAGAGGCAAAGGAAGCGGGGAGACAACGATTGTCAAACCATGTAAGGCACCGTTCCCGGGACGCTTACAGCTGGTCGATCATCGCACAAAAACATACATTTACATTCATCTTACATAAGCACTGCAGCAGAAACATTTAAAAATAACATTTCATTTCATTATAAAAGTTTTTGCCAAATAATACATCGTTAACCAGTGACAAAATATATATTGTTGCATTACATCACAAAAGCCTTATATAAATGAATGTCATCCAAAAGAGCTGAGTAGCCGGCCGTGCCATCCTCAGCAACCATTACCTGCCAACTGGAAACACATAAAAGTCAGCATTACTGAGTGTTGATACATGTATGTCCCTAGATCATGATTTGTAATGTAATGAACTTGTCTGTCTGATTATGATGTAATTGTAATCGATTAATGAAATGATATGAATTGGTTGTTACTTGTAATGTTTAATATTTCATTAATGAGTTGTGATTGAATTGATTGGGTTTATGATTGTTTGAATGATAGCACATTATGTTATATGAATTAAAACATTCAAACTTAACTTAATGAAGTTCTCATGCGGATGGCCCATGCGAATGAACCACACGCATGAATAACTTCATACGATTGACTCAATCGCACGACTGAATCAGGAGACTGGATCAGTCGTATGATTGACACATAAGATTGACTCAATCGCACGACTGAACACTCAGTCGTGCGGATGAATCAACCGCATGGTTCAATCGCACGACTGAACCATACTTATGGCCCAGTCGCACGATTGAACAATACTAACCTATAAATAGACCCAATTCGTGGGAAAACGTAAGCATTCATCCCATTACGATTCCAGACGTACCCTAGCCGTCCAGAAGCCTCCCAAATCGTTCTCCAAGTTCATAGAACACATCAGATCGGTTCCTAATCGATTTCTGACGTTGATTTCAATTCTTGATTGATTCATCGTGTGTTCTCACTGATTGGATCGCCAATCAAATAGGATTCCGCACTATTTGAGTTGGTTTAACACGCAATCACTCGGTATTTCGTTCAAATACCAGGTCCTAACAAGTGGTATCAGAGCCAGGTTCTTGATTTCGTGTTGATTCAATCAAGATTGCATAAAAGTTTGTGTTTTTGCACGAAAAACGCAATCTTAGCATCAAAAGTGATCTTGGACGTTCCCTGCTCATCAGTCGCATCAGTTAAAGTTGATTTGATTAGACTCTAAGTTTATTAACCATGGAAGATCAGATGTCAGCCTTTACTGTTGGGAAGGACTCAAGAATTCAGAACCTGCTGCTGCTTGAGAGTGAGGTGGGTATTCACAATAAACCACCAAAGCTCTTGACTTTAGATGAGTTTCCTCACTGGAAACAACGTTTTGAGATCTACCTCAATGGAGTAGATCCTAATCTGTGGGAAGCTATCGAGGTTGGGTATAGTACACCGGTGGGAGCAGATGGAGTAAAATTAACGTTAAGTGGGATGACTGACGCACAGAAAGTAAAGTATAATGCAGAGAAAAGAGTTTATGCGATGATAACTCAGTCGATCCCCAAAGACATATTCCACCAGTACTCAGAGAACAAGCAGTCCAAGAAACTGTGGGATGAGCTAGAGAAAAGGTATGATGGGAATGCATCGTTAAAGGCAATCAAGGCAAAGGAGTTAAAGAAGGAATTCGATAACTTCTCATCGATTGGTAACGAGAGTTTAGATGAAGTCATAGACAGATTCTACCATTTGATGAGCGAGTTGCATACACATGGAGTGGAAACAACTATGGAAGAGAAAGTAAGCAACTTCGCAGATGGATTGCCTGATAAGTGGGCTTCATTCGTGTCTAATCTTAGACAGAATGGATACTTATAAAGCTGGATATAAATGACTTTATTCTCAGGCTGCGTGAAGAAGCACTAAGGATGAAGTATAGAGCACAGAAGTCTTCATATACACAAAACCCAGCTTTATACAATGCCACGCCTCAAGCTAAGACATCTGGAGCACCTCTCCAGACAGCATTTGTGTCTAGCTCGTCAGGTCCTTCACATGCTTCTCCTTCTGGATCAGACACGTCAGGGTCGTCATGTACCCATTATATTGGATCAGAAGCAAGTGCTACTAAATTGAAGACCGAAACCTCGGTAATGTGACTGTAGAAGTAGCACGAGAGCATATGGATCTTCTCGCCGTAGTAGTTCATTCATATGATGGACTTGTGGCTGGGAAGATTGGAAACTGTCATTTGGCAGATGAAGACTACGAGCAGGTAGATGAAATGGAGCTTGAAAGAATGGATATAATGTGGGCCTTAGCTAGCGCTGTCCGAAGGGCGAAGAAGTTTGTTAAGAAGACAGGACAAAATTTGATAGCTACTAAGGATACCACATTTGGTTTTGACAAGAGCAAAGTGACCTGCTTCAACTGTGGAGAGAAAGGGCACTTCAAGAGGGAATGTGTCAAGCCAAAGAAGACGGGTAATGGGAACCCGTTCTCATCCTTTACTCGCCAAGACAAGCAAGCTTCCAGTTCTACTTCATCAAACAAGGACCCAAAAGCCTTGACTGCTCATGATGATGAAGGACAGGACTGGAGTTTTAGATTTGTCTCCCCAGAATCTAACATTGCCAGTGTTGAAGATATTGATGATGATTCTGCGAGTGAAGGTGATTTAGCAGTTGATATAGCGATGTCACACAGTGAAGAAACAACTGCAGCTGAGGTCAGATACATACCAAAGGAGGAGACCTCCACGTCAGAAACAGAAAAGTCAGAATCACCAGAACCAGAGACGTCTGATGCTGCGTTGATGGCTAACTCTTCTGAAACAACACAGGTAAGTACAACTGACCAAATGTTTAATAATCATGCTTGTTCTAACTGTGATATGTTTAGGAATAGCATTGATGAAAAATTTGCTAGGTTATTAGATCACAATGATAACTTAGTAAAGGATTTACAACTATGCACTGAGGCCAATAGAGTTCTAAAACAAAATGAGCATAGTTATAAAGAAAAGATAGACCTATTGACTAAACAACTTAGGGAAACCGAAGTAGTTGCCTTTAATCAATCAAATGACATTAGGTACTATCTAAACTCCCTAGAGGACACTAAGAAACAAAAGGCAGTTCTAGAAGTAGAAGTTAATTCCTTAAAACAGAAACTGCATAGTTGGACTAGTTCTTCACACATAGTTCAACACTTAGTGAGAGAAAAAAATAATGGGGAGGGATTAGGCTACAAAGTGGTTCCACCACCACCTGAGACCTTGATGAACACCAAGTCTAAACCAGTAAACAACAACCCAATCAAGGATCATGTGGTGACCACTCCTCTTGTTACTGATCCAGACACATCATGTTCATCTACTGAATCTGGACAGAAACAAAAGGAGGCCACTTCAAAGGCAAAGGGTAAATTGCCTTGTGTTAATCTGGAAAATGAATTTGAAAAAGTTAACTTAAAGTCAGGGTCAAACAGAGTCAAATCAGAACCCAAAAAGACTTCAAACGTTAATTTTTCACATGCTACAAGTCAAAAACCAGTTAACCAAAAGTTGAACAAGTTAAACAGGTAACAAGTTAAACAGGTTAAAACAGTTAAATTTGTTAAACCAGAGAAAACATCAAACATGCAAGAGTCAAAACCTAAAGTGATTGATGTTACTAAAGTGTCACGCATTTCTCCACAAAGAAAGTCTAATTATAAGGTTGATAGCAGATTGTGCTACAACTGTGGAGAATGTGGACATATTGCTTCCTATTGTCCTTTCTATCAGACACCTAGGAAGAAGATTGATCTTCAGGACTCTAGACCTAGGTCTTCTAAGAGGAGTTCTCTAACTCCACCTAGAAGATCTAGTGAACCTAAAGTCCAACCTGTAAGCCAGACGACTGTTTATCATAAACAGGCATTGCACAAATCTGGCTTATGGAAAGAGAAGACTACCTGTGTGACTGATACTGATGACAAGAAGGAATCTGAGTTACCCTCACCTTCTAAAGGTCAATGGGTAGAGTTTATGATGTGTGATGCCTCTGGGAAACCCAAGACAGTAAAGGCTTGGGTTCCTAACCTAAACTAATACATTTACTTGATATGTGCAGGGTGTTCGGTATAGCGCTGAGACTAACACGTGGATTATAGACAGCGGAGCATCCAGGCACATGACAGGAAATAGAGCCCTTTTATCAAATGTCAAACAAATAAAAGGAGGGCATGTTTCCTTTGCAGGAAACAAGGGAGGATACATCACAGCACAGGGAGAAGTGGGAAATCAGAAAGTTAAGTTTGATAAGGTGAACTACGTTCAACAACTTCAAATAACTTGCTTTCTGTTTCCCAAATCTGCGATAAAGGATTTAAAGTCATCTTCGACAACAACAAGTGTTACGTGCTGAAGAAAGACTATATGATTCCAGAGGACCAAGTTCTGATGACTGCTTCAAGATATAAGGACCTTTATGTCTTGGATCTGTCAACAGCTGCTCCAACGGATCATGAAGTGCAGTGCTTTCTATCTAAAGCTACTGAGAAGGACTCAATCTCCTGGCATAGGAGAATGGGACACATTAGTCAAAGGAAGATGAATCACTTGATTCAGAAGGACTTAGTGAGAGGAGTAAATGTCAAGAACTTCCAACTTCCTGACTTTTGTGTAGCTTGCAAGAAAGGCAAACAGACAAAGAAGTCTCATAAGGAAAAGAAAGTTCATTCAATAGAACTTCCTCTTGAACTTCTTCACATGGATCTGTTTGGTCCAGTCAGTACAAGGAGCATTGCAGGCGATCTGTACTGTTTTGTGGTCACTGATGACTACTCAAGGTTCACTTGGGTAATGTTTCTGAAATCCAAATCAGAAACATTTGAGTCATTCAAGGAATTAGTCACCACTCTGGAATCTCTCTACAAGCTAAAGGTTAGACAAGTACGCTCAGACAACGGGACCGAATTCAAGAATCAATGGATGGAGGCATACTGCAAGGAAAAGGGAATTGTTCATCAATTCACTTCAGCATACACGCCTCAGATGAATGGTGTTGCTGAGAGGAAAAATAGAGCTTGATAGAGACTGCACGGACTATGCTGGCGGACTCGAAACTGCCTATCCAATTCTGGAATGAGGCAGTAGCAAATGCATGTTATACACTGAATCGAGTCCTAATAGTCAAGCGCCACGGAAAGACATGTTATGAGCTACTACAAAGACGCAAACCGAATTTGGAGTATCTTGAACCTTTGGCGCGCCGTGTACACTTCTGAAGAAGACACAAGAAGGAAAATTCAGCGAGAAGGCAGATGAAGGAATCTTTCTAGGATACAACATACCGAATAAGCGAGTTTACAATAACTCAACGGGTCTTGTAGAAGTGTGGTGTAATGTCGACGTTCAGAGATATACCACACCACCTACAGGCAAAGGACCTGCCTACTTCTTCGATTATGATGGATTCTTCAAATCCTTCAACATACCTCTCTCTCCCTCGGATGATGAGCTAGCTACTAGGATGATGTATGATATTCTGAATACACCATCTAGCACACAGGGAGAATCATCTACTCAGTCAGGGGGAGTAGTCGACGACAGTGACTCCTCCTCTGAAGATGAAGCTGAAGCAGATGACCAGAACAGTCAGGAGGAACAGGTTCCAGTTCCAGCAAGTCCACAAGCATCTACGAGTGATGCACCTTCGACTTCAGAACCTCAAACTCCAACTACCTCAGATGCAGAACCAAATGTTCATAATCTTGGTTCTGAGGTAGCTGTTCCTACTACTCCAGGATCACGACTAAACGTCTATCATCCCCTTGACAATGTTATTGGGGATGTCAGATCAGGAGTACAAACCCGAAATCAGTTATACTCAGCTGATTACGCCTCGGTTATGGAGAAAGGTTACATTCATGATGGTGCCTATCGATGTTTTGTCTCGCAGGTTGAGCCAAAATATGTCAGTGAGGCACTCAATGATGAGGCGTGGGTGAGTGCCATGCAAGAAGAACTTCTGCAGTTTAAGAAGTTAGGTGTATGGACACTGGTTGATAAACCTAAAGGTGCTAAAGTCATTGGCACTAAATGGGTACTAAAATGCAAGAAGGATGACCAAGGGGTCATTATCAGGAACAAAGCTCGACTGGTGGTTCAAGGTTTCGCCAAGTCGAGGGAATTGACTACAATGAGGTGTTTGCACCCGTGGCAAGGATGGAAGCTATTCGTATCTTCCTTGCCTATGCATCGTACATGAAGATCAAAGTCTACCAATTAGATGTAAAGAGTGCATTCCTTCATGGGGAAATCAGAGAAACAGTCTATGTAAGTCAACCCGAGGGTTTTGAAGATCCTTACCATCGGGATAGAGTTTACAAGCTCGACAAAGCTTTGTATGGGCTTCATCAAGCTCCTCGAGCTTGGTATGAGAAACTCTCAACTCATCTTGTGAAACACGGCTTTCGCAGGGGAGTAATTGACTGTACACTGTTTATTAAGGAAAAGGATGGCGACCTACTGCTTGTACAGATATATGTTGATGACATAATCTTCGGGTCAAAGAACGAAGAGTTATGTAAAGAGTTTGAAGCAGTAATGAAGAAAGAATTTGAGATGAGTGCCATGGGGGAGATGAAGTTCTTTCTCGGGTTACAGGTGGATCAAACACCTAATGGAATCTTTCTACATCAGACCAAGTATGTAGGAGACATTCTCAGTCGCTTTGACATGGAGAATGCTTCTGCTGCTGGGACTCCACTTGCTACTAATCATGATATAGCACCGGATGATAATGGAGATCTAGTAGATGCCACTATGTACCGAGGAATGATCGGATCCCTCATGTATCTCACTGCCTCAAGACCTGATATTATGTATGCTACATGTCTATGTTCAAGATATCAGGCTAAACCAAAGGTCAACCATCTGATCGGGGTCAAGAGGATTTTTCGTTATCTGAAGGGTACACCCACACTTGGATTGTGGTACCCTCATGATGATGACTTTGAGCTTACCGCGTATAGTGACTCGGATTACGGGGGCTGCAAGATGAACTACAAGTCTACATCAGCAGGGTGTCAATTCTTTGGGAGAAGATTAGTTACCTGGCAGTGTAAGAAGCAGACATCGGTTGCATTGTCAACCTGTGAAGCCGAATATGTTGCTGCTGCAAGTTGCTGTTCTCAAATCATCTGGATTCAACAGCAAATGCGGGATTACGGTTTAAAATTCTCATCTACTCCTATTTTTGTTGATAACTCTGCTGCAATTGCAGTAACTAAAAATCCGGTCCAACATCCTAAGACCAAACACATCGGTATTAAATACCATTTCATAAGAGATTGTTTTGAAAAGAACTTAATTGATGTGGTTAAAATTAATACTGATTTTCAACGCGCTGACCTCTATACTAAAGCCTTTGATAAACCACGTTTTCAATATTTATTAGAGGTCAACGGTGTTAAAAAGAAAAGTGAGGTAATTCCTGATGATGAAAATGTGTAGTCCGATGTCGTGTAGTTAAATTTTATTTTATTTATTTTGATTTGTCTATTTGATTTTAATTTTATTTAAACTCATGTTCTCTTGCTGTTTATTAAAATCCTAAAATAATTAAACCAGAAATGATTTTAGTATTTTAGGGGGAGAATATGTCAGCAAGTTAACATTAAAAAAAAAAAAATGAGGGAGAAGGAGTAGCGAGCTGAAATAAGGTAGATTGTATCTGTGATACCGATTCAATACCTTTGGAAAATGATAGTACACAGGAACAAATCAAGAGGGACTTTAAAATTTAAGTTTTAGTAATATGCAAAAGTTCAAAGTAATAAATCTGTGTAGTCTAAGCAATACTAAAAGGAAAGATGATAGAAAACTGGCAACTCCTAAGGTGACACAAAGAAAGTAGACTTAGAGGCTGCTAGACCATATATGATATGTTGGTAGATTCAACACAATAGACAAATAGACCGGATTGGTGATTTCAAGATAAAACTAAAGTGTTCAACTGACTGTGGGCGTCCATCTTATCACTGGTTAACACAATCAACAATATTCCAATAAGGGGTAATGAGCAAGTAAACGCCACAAATGTGTGCGGATGACCATAACTAGAGCAAAGCAAGAAAAAAATGAAAGACAAATGCAATAAAGCTAATGACTTATGTTGTTGGTGCATTTTGTGCAAAATAAAATAAGCTGCTCTAACAAGGAGATAGGTTATGTGCCTCTCTGCTGTGCGATGGCACTGACCTGAGGATAAGCATAACCTAGATATTCTAGAATTCATTGTTGTTTGCCGCCTCTCTGCTGTGCGATGGCACTGACCTGAGGACAGGCTTCTCTTTGAAAGCTCTAAGAATAGTCTCTTCTTGTAATAATACCCGTAGACCGCTCAAAAGCTCCTGAGGGATGTTGATTACCATATAAGTGTGGGATCCACAAGTGTTAGTTGAAATAATTAAACCTAAATAAGTCACCAGTCTGTGTCAAAAGTCTGTGTATGGATTTAAGTGGACAAACATACTGACAATCATTGTGGCTACATTCTCAAAGGTCCAAATCAATGTGAGAATCTAAGAGTTTCAGTATGATTCCTTATGTTGCTAACGACTCTGGATGAACATCGAGAACTTGAGCATCAAAAGGTTTAATAACGAGTCCCAAATGATTTGAATTGCCTGTATGATTCCAAAAATTGATTTGGTCCAGATGTGATCAACCTAAGTTGAAGCTATCTACTCCCGATCCAAATCCCGTAGATATCAATCTCTGGATTTATCTCTCACAAAAAGCCAAAAATATGTCTGATTATGTAATTAGTTTAAATTCTTAATTAGTTAGTTTGTTTTAAGTTTTAACTTGAGTCAAGTGTCGGGCTACATCAGGAAAATCAGAAGGAATAAACTCACTAAAAGGGTCATGTCTGAGATGACCATATGTGCTTTGAAAGGTTATATCAGTCACGTCTGAGGTGACAAAGTATTTTTAAAAGGGTCACGTCTGAGGTGACCAAAGTGGTTAAAAGGATCACGTCTGAGGTGATCAAAGTGTTTTCAAGATAAAAGGATCATGTCTGAGATGATCAAAAGTCATAACGTTAATTTAATTAATATAAAAGAGTTTAAAGGTAAATTGGTAAAATAGCAAAAATTAACTTAACTAAGTATGACCCATTCGCACGAATGGACCATACGTATGGACTAACCATACGAATGAAGTCCATTCGCACGAATGGATCATACGATTAGTCCAATCGGAGGCTTAAGTGCGAACGAGTGAGTCAGTCGCACGACTGAACTTCAGTCGGACGACTGGAGAAGGGCGACTGACCCAATCGCACGACTGAGTCCCACTCGCACGACTGAAAGGTGCGAATGAACTCAGTCGCACGATTGGATCTAGGGTGGATATAAATAGAGGTGGAGTCGGTCGCAGAGACTCCTCACCCTCAAATCGCCCCTAAATCGCACATCCTACCGTTACTCTGCCAAAATTTGATTTGCCTGAGTTTTCTTTGTTTTTCTGTGATACTGACGTTCGTTCATCATCGTACAGGTATTTTGAAGTCTTCTTCCATCGAAATCAGAAAGAATGGAACCCTAATTGGTTAATACGACTGTGAAAGGCGAACCGAGACTTCAAACCCTAATAACCTATTAAAACTAAGCAATATGTTAAAATTGAGTAAAATAGGTTGTTAGTAAAGAGAATGCGACACTAAAGAACCGGTTAATTGAGTTATAAGACTTAGTTTGCGTAGATTCGAACTTTGGACGACTGAACACATGAGACAGACGACTGGTCGTCCGGATGAACTTCAGTCGCACGACTGAAGGGAGCGATTCACTTAACCGCACGACTGAACCATGCGAATGAGACTCAGTCGCACGACTGGTGTAACCGCACAAGAGTACATGCGCATGAGTCCAGTCGCACACTCAGTCGTGCGCATGAGAATCGCACGTCTGAACCTCAATCGCACGATTCAGTCGCACGACTGTCTTCAGTCGTACAACCTCAATCGCATGACAGATAGTTTTATTCAAAGTTTAAGTGTTGCTTTATACTCTTAGCCAACGAAACTAACGTTTATATTATTATGTGTTACAGATGGCGAGTCGATGGAATATGAGCACCAAGCACAACATATGTGCTCACCTGGACTTGACATCCAGGAATGCAGCCGACTTCGCAGGCATTATTACATTTCTACAGAGATCCAGGATCGCTCATGCTATATCTACTCCCTGCACACCATACAGATCAGTGCAGCAGGCCTTCTGGGAAGGCGCATCTGTAGATAGATCCACCGAGCCTCATTGCATCAGGAGCTCGATTTTTGGTGAGGCTATCACTGTATCTGAGGAGGATCTGAGGATTGTTCTACAGTTTGGAGACGATGCTGAGTGTCCCACACGTCTACACCCCCTCACGGTCCGAGGATGTTTCATGAGAGCCAAGTACTCTGGGGACATCAATGCCGGGGTACTCAACAAGAGTAACCTCTGTCCCCAGTTTAAGTACCTTGCGCACGTGCTGCTGAAGTGTATAGCATCAGGAAGGGAGTTTTGACGAGCTCTCTCGACCAGATCCAGAACGCATATGCAGCGTTGGTGCTGAACCACCCGTTCAGCTTCTCCAAGATGATATTCAGTTACTTGGTGGAGAACCTCGAGGGGAAGGGGAAGGAAGGCTTCTGTATGTACCCTAGATTTCTACAGATGATCATTGATCAGAAGCTTCCCTCCCTGCCGAAGGAGAAGGAGGACGCTGTTATTCTTGAGGTCATGGACGACACGACTCTTGGCCGGATGAAGGTATACAGGGGGAAGCAGGTGAAGCCCCCTGTCAGGAGGTTGTTTGGGCATCTGGCCCGTGCTGATTATGTGGCGCCAGCAAGAGGAAGTGGCGCCACGAGGACAGTGACTCAGATGTGGAGCATATTGCTATACCAGAGACTGACTCTGATGATGATGATAGCGGCGACGCCGGGGATGACATGCCTGCCCCATCTAGAGGCACAGATACAGACGTTATTCCCCCGGGTCAGCCACTGCCGGAGAGGTCGCAGAGATGGCCGGTTTCCATCAAGAGTTTGTTGCTGGTGATATCGAGGAGGAGGAGTCAGATGAGGAGCCCCTCACCAGGACTGTGGGAAGTAAAGTAGTTCCCACAGACCACGGGCTTAGGTGGTTGGTGAACACCCAGGGACTCCTCGAGAGAGATACTGACCCGAACTACGTTCCGGGGTCAGTTAGCAGAGCTGCAGGGGGAGCATCTACTTCCTCCGGGACTAGGAGGAAGCGGATGGCTCAACCACATGGTTTGAAGAAGAAGAAGCGTCGTTTGACCTTCGTGACTACCACTTCAGCACCACAGCCACCACTACCACCACTACTGACATACCACCTCACCACAGCCACACACAGCCACTACTCCTACTACCACATCCACCACTTTACCTACCACCACTGTAGCTATCCCATCCATCACCAGATCATTCACTCCTACTTCACCAGCATCAGCCCACCGACCCATATTCACCACGGCCACTGCCACCACCACCACACATCATGCTGGACCGTCAGCCCAGCCCTCACATGCTCATGGATTCACTCTACCTCACATCGGGGTAGAGGAGCAGCTCTCAGCGCTAAACCGTATGGTGATGCGTCTGCTTGCTGCGGACGAGGAGAAGGCGGCGCAGATCCGCCAGCTGACCGACCTGGCTGCTGCCCATCTCAGCAACTGGCAGAGCAGGCTCGGTCATAGACCAGCAGAGAGTTGAGGTGTCCCAACTCCAAGACATGCAGGCTCAGTCCGTCAAACGTATAGAGGAGTTGGAGACGACCAACAAGACTATCATGCTGAGGCTGAAGGGGTCGAAGGATGAGCCCCTGAAGCTAAAGGAAGGTGACGGGGATGATGGAGATGATGATGATGAAGATGAGGATGATGATGAGGAAGATGATGATGATGAGGAGACCAAGAAGACAGGACAGAAGGACGTGATGATGATGACGAGGCAGAAGGAGGGGATGCGGCTGCATCGGCCTCTGCTTCAGGTCAAGAGCGGAGATCTAAGCATCGACAAGACCAGTCATCCACTACTTCTGCTCCTCCGAGCGACACGCCACAGATTCAAGACAAAAGTACTGATTAGAGTTTTATGTATTTATTTATTTGTACTTGAATCATGTAATGAAAAACAAGTGTATTAAATGTTTATATATATTAAGTTAATGTATGTCTGTTTGATTAATTACTAATTTTATGTGTTGAATGTTTATATCAAACAGATCCAAACTTTCAAAGGGATGAGTTTGACTTTGCTCCCCTTCAAATGGTCAAGACTCAATTAACCATGATTCTTGACCTACAAGGGATAGTGAGACGGTCTGTGAGTTATCCCCTGAAGAAGGGGAGATAATTCATGACCTGTCTGATGAGCAATAGCAGAATGTTCAACTCAATCCCGATGAAATAGTGAAGGACGCTCCAACAGTTGATTCAACCAGTGATGAGGAACTGAATGACATTGATGAAGTTGAGGTTGAAGACATTACTGCAGAAGAGTATCCTCAGTATGCTGACGCCGAGGGAATGTGTTCCCCAATCTGGGTGAATCCCTAGTCAGTGATACTTTTGAGGTACTTGACAAGATGGAGCAAGAAACAAAAAGACTGAAGGAACAGCCCAAGCCTCCAATGCAGACGTAGATATTCGCAAGGCTGAATGGGCTGCCTGTTTTGAAGAAGTAAGAGCCCAGCGTGCTGCACCAAAGAGAGATGCCTACACCAAGCTCTACAGAGTCAAGAAACACCATAAGGTGTCAGGCAGGATTATCTCATGGGCTATTTTGAAGACCTTAACGCTTATGCAGTTAAGAGGGAGCAGGGCATAGAGTACTTCAGGTTCCAACACCTGGAATCTGGAAGACTCTACCCTGGTTTTTAGCTCAACCAGCTGGCTAAACTAAAGCTGCTGTATGCTGACCCGAGAAAGATGTCAGGCTGGTTGAGGCTGCCCTGAGGAAAGAGTACCACACCAGGTGGGTCAACTTCAAACCTCAACAACCTACGAGGTATATCAGACGTTCTGAAGTTGATCCCATAACTGGTAAGCCAAAGATAGTGCTGAAGTGGAGTCCCCCGAGAACATGTCGAGAATCCCTCTCAGGGAAATGCCACAGGACTTCACTCCCCACTTCAAATGGTGGTACTATGATTGGAGAACCGCTGAAGCTGTCATAGTGTTGAATAAAGAGGGACAAATGGATACTATCAGGGTATTCGACCCAATGTGGCTAACCAACTTGTCTGCTAATGATGTCTACACATTATACAAGTGGCCACTATTCTATGACACGCAAGATATTGTACAAGCCCTCCAATTCCAAAATGTCATAAGACTCTGCTTTGCTTTTGAGATACACGCAGGAGTCACTAAAGAGGAGAAGTACAAGAAGTATAAGGAGGTGATGCAGAAGACAGAGAATAGATAGATCTAGGTCCAAGGGGGAGTTTGTTGATACATGTATGTCCCTAGATCATGATTTGTAATGTAATGAACTTGTCTGTCTGATTATGATGTAATTGTAATCGATTAATGAAATGATATGAATTGGTTGTTACTTGTATGTTTAATATTTCATTAATGAGTTGTGATTGAATTGATTGGGTTTATGATTGTTTGAATGATGCACATTATGTTATATTAATTAAAACATTCAAACTTAACTTAATGAAGTTCTCATGCGGATGGCCCATGCGAATGGACCACACGCATGAATAACTTCATACGATTGACTCAATCGCACGACTGAACCAGGAGACTGGATCAGTCGTATGATTGACACATAAGATTGACTCAATCGCACGACTGAACACTCAGTCGTGCGGATGAATCAACCGCATGGTTCAATCGCACGACTGAACCATACTTATGGCCCAGTCGCACGATTGAACAATACTAACCTATAAATAGACCCATTCGTGGAAAACGTAAGCATTCATCCCATTACGATTCCAGACGTACCCTAGCCGTCCAGAAGCCTCCCAAATCGTTCTCCAAGTTCATAGAACACATCAGATCGGTTCCTAATCGATTTCTGACGTTGATTTCAATTCTTGATTGATTCATCGTGTGTTCTCACTGATTGGATCGCCAATCAAATAGGATTCCGCACTATTTGAGTTGGTTTAACACGCAATCACTCGGTATTTCGTTCAAATACCAGGTCCTAACATGTCAACATTGCCATTTGCCATTGAATATCAGTCTTTTCAAGATCATCAGGGTCCACCTGATACATATCATCCATCGTCATCCCCTTTCCTTTCAACTCCCCTGCCACTAAGGCTTCATAGCTCTTAACAAACATACCAAAAAGAGCCATTGTCTCGGATGGAACTGAAGCTTCAACACTTGCTTTTGAAGTAGACTAATCTCTTCCAACACTACCACTACCTCCTGAATAATTACCGATATTCACTCCTCCTTGAATAGATGTCTGCATATGAGAGCTAGCAGCGGAAGATAGTAATGCAGCATTTTGAGTGAAACCAGATGTAGGCATCATGGTCTGGTTAAATTCCTTCATCTTTATGTCCAACTCAATTGATGACGTCCATCAGCTTGTAATAAGTGAAACCACTAACCTGCATAAGCATTCTCACCTGAAGGCTCCACTGAGGTGGGAGAGAGTCTAGCAATCTGTTTACTTGCTCACTGTTGGAAAGTTTTTCATCGTATTTCTTCAGAAAACGATTTGTGAGATCTGTGAGACTCCCGTTCTTGTATCCCACAAAGGAGTTGAATTCCTTCTCGGCTTGAATGCTTTTATCCTTCACCAACTCATCATTACCATCATAGAACTCACATAAAGCATCGAAGAGGGACTTAGCATTTTTATGCTAAGCAAATCGGTTGTAGATGTCTGGTGTGCTAAGCAAATCGGTTGTAGATGTCTGGTGCGAGGCAGAGAGTTAATGCTCCAAAAGCTTTCTGGTCACGATCGATGAGCTTCAAATCCTTCTCAGAGAATGTAGACGGGTCCTTGTTTTGAGATACAACATCACCAACAGTGACAGTTGGGATGTGAGGACCAGAAATGATAGATTCCCATTGATTGTGGTCAGTGTAGAAGAAAAAGGCTTTGAGGCATCTCTTCCAATCCTCGAAATTATCCCCATTAATGAGTCTCAGAGGTCTATTGGGAGCTACACTTTCAAGATCAGCAAGAGTGAGGGAAGTCATTTTTGACATACTAGTTTCGCAGGGAAGAAACTAGTTTCGCTGAAAATTGGTAAGTCGCAGACAATTTCGCAGGGGAGAACTAGTTTCGCTGAACTGCTGTAATTTCGCAGACAATTTCGGCAGCAGTTTCGCTAGCCAAATTCCAGAAATTGCTTAGTTTCGCCAACAATTTCGCACGAAACAAGCTTGAACTTTCGTTCAATGATACTTTCGACAGCAATTTCGCTTGTAAATCACTCACAAGCACTGATGAACTTTCGTTCAATGAAACTAGTTTCGCAGGACAGCAGAAAACAACTTCAATGAAGATAACCAATGTAGTTTCGCAGGAAGAACTCGTAGATTCGCAGAATGAACTTGCAATTTCGCTGAACAAAGTTAAAAAGCTTTTTCAACACGAAATCAATCTGAACTCATCAAAAACTCAATGGATTTGAGATCTGATGATTAACAGAGCTTCCCCAACCAACAACCAACAAAATTCAATCAAATTCCATATCAAATACACACAAATTTGATCTGAAATTGATGAAAACTTGATATTGAATAGAAACAACCAAAACCTCAACAAATCATGAGCACTAAGGCTCTGATACCACATTGTTGGTCCATTTGATCGATTTTTAGTACAAATGAGATGTTGGATCTTTCAATATCAAATACAAATAATAGAAAACAAAGATGATGAAGATTGAGAACAATCATAAATGAGTCAAAATAAGGCAATGATGATCAACATAATCAATAATAACAAAGCATAATGATATATCAGTGAATAAACTGCTTACAATACTCACTTGCAACAAGGATAAACGATTAGGGTTTTGCAAACTTATCCAACAATGAAAATGATCATAACTTATATAGCAGTCTTAGTTTCGCAGATAGTTTCGCTTGCAGCGAAACTGTTCTGCCGAAACTATAGTTTCGCCCGGCAGAAATAATAGTTTTGTCTGGTGAACTATAACAGCTGACTATGAGCGAAACTGTAATTTCGCTCATAGTTTCGCTGGACTACAAAACTAAACAAAATGCATAACATTCAAAAGTAACTAATATTAAACCTATTACAAAGTAATATACACATAATCTAAACTAAACTAAGGTGAGTCCAACCTATACTTGATCTTCACCTCTATCATCCTTCTTATTCCTTAACACCCATTTGGTTCCTATGGTAGTCATCCCTTGATGAAGAGGACATAGGTTCCAGACCTTTTGCCTTTTGAATTGAATCAGCTCCTCTTGCATAGGTTCAATCCAACTTCCATCCTTTAGAGCCTTATCAATCTTCTTTGGCTCTATCTGGGACAATAAACAAGGGTGAAGACAAATATTTGCATCATGGGTTTGTCCTCTTGTTCTTAGCCCTGAATCAACATCTCCAATGATGTTTGTGGCAGGGTGAGACTTGTGGATCCTTAACTGAGGGATCACAGCAAGTTGCTTAGATAGATCTAAATTAGAGAAATTCTGATCTGGTAATGAGGATTCACCCTCCACATCAGCACACTTATCAAGATTGACTTGATCCAATGAGTATGTGACATCATTGATGTTGTCTTCAATGGAGTGGTTGTCAGCATCAAGGAATTCTTGATCACTTTCACCACCACCATTTTCTCCTACATTTGAAGATCCTTCATCTGAGTTTATGCCTCTAAGCTGGAATTTGAAGGCATCCCGGAAGTATCAGTAGGATTTGTTATTGATGTGCTGGTAGAAACTTCATTTGCAGGGTTAGTTACCACTAGAGCTGAAGTTGTGTAGCTTGAAGGTCTTCTCAGCTCAAATCATGGGTTAGGATCACTTGTAGGTAGTATATCTGTGTATCTTGAAACATGCTCACAAGATTTGTTAAAATAGTTGGTAACTAAATCAAGATCAAATAGCCAATAAGGACCAGAACCTTTCACACTAGGAGTGTGCTCATTGAAAGTCACATTGGCTGACTCCTCAACTACTCTAGTTCTAAGATTGTATACTCTATAAACCTTGGCTTGAGAAGAGTATCCAATAAAATGTCTATCATCTGATTTCTCAGCAAACTTGGCAATTTGATCTTTGGTATTCAAGATGGTGCAAGGACATCCAAATGACCTGAGAAAACCAATGAAAGGTTTTCTCTTGTGCCAAAGTTCATAAGGAGTCTTACCATGTGTCTTAACTTCTAAAACTCTGTTTTGCACATAGCAAGCAGTGTTTACTGACTCTGCCCAGAAGGTGATGGGCAGTTTAGAGTCAGACAACATAGTTCTTGCAGCTTCAATTAGTGTCCTATTTCTCCTCTCAGCAACATTGTTTTGTTGACGAGTCTTGGGAGCACTATACTGTCTTGTAATACCTTTTTCATCATAAAATATATCAAGGATTTGGTTCATGAATTCAGTTCCTTGATCACATCTTATGGTTTTGACCTTGTGATCACATTGAATGACAATCTTTAAGATGAAATTCTTCAGAATCTCAGGGGTCTCATCCTTAGTTCTAAGGAAGAAGACCCAAGTGAATCTTGTAAAGTCATCTGTGATCACCAAACAATAAGAGGTCCTTCCTAGACTCATTACACTGGTAGGGCCAAAGAGATCCATAAGTAATAAGTGTAGGGGAGTAGTGATGGAGTTTCTTTCTTTTGGCTTGTGAGATACCTTGTGTTGCTTCCTTTTTAGGCATGCAACACAGTATTCATTACTTGTAAACTCTTTCTTTGGCATTCCAGTTACCAAATCATTCTTAATTAATTTATTCATGTTTTTAAAGTTTACATGGCATATTCTTTTATGCCAGAGGAAAGACTCATCACTGTTTGCTTTAAATAGAAAGCATAAAACTTCTCCTGAGGGAGATGTTTCTTGCAAATCCATCTTGTACATGTTCCCTTTCATGGGGCTCTGAGCAGGATATGCTCATGAGGAATGACCACCCCGGGCCTAAGAACAATGCACTCATACTCAGTAAAAAGAATGTTATGACTCTGATCACAAAATTGGGATACACTCGAAAGATTGTACCCTAGCTCCTTGACAAAGTTTACCTTCTCAATGCTGAGCTTACCATTTGTGACCCTGCCTCTTCCTATAATGTATCCTCCTGCATCTCCTCCAAAAGCAACTGGTCCTCCATCAATTCTTTCAAACTTTTAAAGTAGTGACCTATTGACTGTCATTTGCCTGGAACAGCCACTGTTAATGATCCATACATTTTTGTTTGTCTTGAGCTGTTCCTGCACAAAAGAGATGGTTAGTTACATTTGGAAACCCAAGCCGCATTGGTCTTGGGCTCATCAAAAGAAGTTGAATACAATGCAACAGTAATTGATCCTACAGTCATGTTTTGAGGATCATTTGCTGATGTTGATGAATAACTTTCAGCCACTTGGTATTTCTTTGTCTTCCACGCCACCTTTGGAAGCTTAGACTTGACCTTCAATACTTCGGAAGTTTTGATGACTTCGATAGTTTTGATGACTGGACCTTCGGAAGATCTTGCTTTCACTGCAGCAGGCTTCAGTGCTTCGGAAGTATTTCTTTCTTCTGAGACCAAATTTTCTTCCGAAAGCAAGTTTCCACATGTCTTCTTCTTCATTTTGGAGCTTCTGAAGGAAAAAGATTTTCCTTCCGAAGCTTGCTTCTTCTTCTCCAAACTCTTAGAAGTTTTTTTCTTGGTCATGTGGAGAGTAATCTATGGATTGTAAACACAATCTTTAGCAAAATGAGAAGTACTCCCACACATGACACAGTTCATTATCTTCCTTCTAGGAGTCTTCTTTTGTGAACAAGGCTGAACTTGATCACTTTCTTTCTCCATCTATATCTTTGCAGGTGTTGTGGCAATTATTATGGGGATAAAACTACCTTTGGAGCTGGATGGTTCAAATTGTACAGCAGTGGTGCACAACTGATCAGCCTTCTTCTTGAAGATAGGATGATTTGGACAAGAACTAGAACTCTTGTTATTGGAGTTCAAGTTTGTGTCTTCAGCCTTAACCACTTCAAATCCTACAGAGATGAAGACTTGTTTCTGTTAGACTTGAAGGTGGCCTTGATCTCTTGAGCCTTCTTGGACTTTCTTTTGTTCATCCTTTTCAGTCAAGGGGTCTATGAGGGCAAGCTCATCTTCACAAGTTCCACACCTAGGAGATCTTACTGACAAAATTATGAGTGGAGGAGCTATCTCACTAGATCCCAGTCCCTGCTTATTTTGATAACAAAGTTTTGCATGCAAGGATGAGGATATTATGTTCTTGAAGGTCTCTTCTTCAAGAACATATTTTTATGCCCTGGCTTTGCTGATCACAAGCTCAGCCTAGCATTTAGTCAACTTAGTTATGAGATCTTTGATCTGAGTCTTATAGTTGGTGTGCTCATGTTTAAGAGTTGAAATGGTTTTCTCTAAGTCCTCTATCTTTAGTTTATAATCATTTTCAGCTCTTTTAAAGTCAGCTTTTAAGATATTTAAGGACTCAAGATCAGATCTCATTTCTAAGTTATAGGACCTGTATCTATTTATTTTAGCAATGCATTCAGGAGTACAACGATGTTCCAATACCTTGGCTTCATCGTGGTCTGCCATGAGTACTTGATTTGGAGAAGCATCTTCCACCTGAATGCTCTAGTCAAAGCCTCCTTCTTCAACAGTAACCGTAGCTTGGTGATTGGCTTGTCATTCTGGGGAGCTCTATCAGTGTAGTTTGGTATGGCTTGTGTTTGGCCACCATTTGTCCTTGGTGCCTTACACTCCCTTGCAAAGTGTCCCAACTGATTATAGTTCTAACACTTTACTTTGCTTTTATCCAGCCCAAACTTTCCACTGGTTGCATTGCTTGGAAACTTCCTCCCTGTCCTCTTGTAGAATTTCTTGGCTTTATGAGTGAGAAGAGCCATTTGCTGAACTATCTTCATGTACTCCAGATCATCTGGATGAATACAGTCAAGGTCTTCAAGGGTGAAAAGAAAGTTGCATGTGCTTTCATCAGCAGAGACAAAACTATGAGAAGAACTTGTGTTCTTGGAATGGACTTCCTTGAGTATAGCTTTCTCTTGGAGTCTCTGGGAAGGTGATGAAAGGACCCTTTTGTCAGTTGTCAGGGTAGCATATAAGATGATGTTGTGGTTCAATGCTTTCCCTTTCAACCATATGGAGGGCTGAACTCAGTTGATTGCTGGAGTTACCAGATGAGTTTTGTATGTTCATCACCATCTAGTATCCATTGAGAATACCATACAACTCTATAAGAGTAAGAGTCTTAAGGTTTTTATGTCCTCTTGATAACAACACAATAATGTGTCCATTGTCTAGGAAGAGAGGACATGAACTTCCTCACAATGTCCCTGTTCTCAAGAGTTACTCCAACATCCATTAGAGTATCTACAATTTTAACATACCTGAAGTATTGTTGAGTAATGATTTCACCTACTTTGAAGGTGAAGTTTTCAAACTGTTGCTTAAGGAGATCCTTCTTATTATCCTTAGCTTCATTGGACCCCTCATACATAAGCTTCAGTGCTTCCTATAGTTGCTTGGCAGTTTTGCACTTCTTGAAGCCTTTGTAGATGGAGTTTGGAAGATTAGTTTGACAGACTGTCATGGTTTTCTGATCAATCTCTATTCTTTTTGTGTCTTCTTCAGAATAGTTAGCCACAACCTTTGGAATCATACCACCACCAGTACCTGAGGTGGTGCTTGGTATGTAAGGTCCTTGAACAACAGAGTCTCACATCCTGGAGTCTTGAGACTTGATAAAGCCTTCCACTCTTTGACACCAAGTATCAAAGTCTTCAGGAGTGATCAGTGGAGACTTTGTCATAGTTCTAGTTTCCATGTCAGCTTCTAAAATAACTGCCATTTGAGTTGTTAAGTATTTTGTGTGTGTGAGGGATCTTAAGATGGTGAGATCTTATAATCAAGAGCCTGGAATGCTCTGATACCAAATGCAGGACCGTTTAAGGGTATGCACTTACAACACAACACAATGAGAAGAGTTCTTTAGAACACTTAGCAGATCAAATAGGGAACTGGTAACTTATATGAAAGATACTAAGAACACAAGTAAAATATGAGACATAACAAGATAGCAAACAACACAAGTGTATGATTTTCAAGAATGTTGTATATTGCTTCTCAAGTTCTTTTACAAGTATTACAAAGCATAGTTAGAAAGTTACAAGTACTTGAGATACTTTATACTACATCCTACAGCCGACCATACTTTGAAAGCCAGCTGGATACATAAGACTAGACAACAAAATCAAATGTAGAGTTAAAAGACAGATTGCCTTTTGACTAGTGACTATGACATGCCATAGCTCACATCCTAATATATTACAAAAAGGATAAGAGTAGATAAAGTAGAAAGCTCAGACTCAAGACCACAATGTACAGTTACCAAAAGCATGGACCTTTTCACGAACTCATGTAAGTTGGTGACTGAACAGAGTTGCAGCGGAAAGGTGGTCCAGCTTTATGGTAAAGTACATCAGATAAAAGCATGTTCATAAAAGTCTTAGGAAGAAATCTGGCTTCACTCTTTGGCTTCAGAAGACTTTGTTTTTGAAGTTTCAGAAGACTTCACTTTTGGCTTCGGAAGATGTTGGTCTTGGCTTCGGAAGATTTTACACTTAGAATATTTTTCTAGTGTATGGTGTAAAACATCCAAAGCATTTCTACTTTTGCATTTCAGTGCATGCATGCAGAGAGACTTTGGATATTTTGGCAGCATCAGACTTATAGGAATCCTTACAGCCCCATCATGTAAAAGGTTAAAGATCTTATTAATGATGTCGGAATATTTTAAATGGTTTTAACCTTACCGCCCTTGTCACATCATACCCCAAACCATCACTTCACCTTATCCATCCGCCATTTTCACAAATTTAAGTACTTCCAACTCACTTCTTTAATCTTTTTACCAATTTCACTACCCTAAGTTTCCTTCGTTTTCAATTTACCCAAAATCAAACTAATTTCCTCTGTAACTTTCTCAAAATGGCACTAAACCCTCAGCACAACCAAGTTGCACTGCTTGACTCTTCCAAGGATGCTGACTTCTCTGCAATCTTCCACTTCCTTACCCAGTCAACCTATTACACTGCCTTAACTGTTAACCCCACCGTTTACTCTAACCAAATGGCAGAGTTTTGGGGGAACGGTCAGATTGAAACCCTGAATGGAGTTAGGGTTATTAGGTCAAGCATTTGCGGCCAGGAATTGATCATATCCGAACAAACCATCATAGAGCATCTAGAGCTTCATGATGAGGGTTCTCCTATGGAATTCTCCAAATCAGACTTGGATGGAACATATGCCCAGATGGGATATGGTGGTGATGTGAGCAGGTCAACTATATACAAGTTCAATTTCTCTTACAACTAGAAGTTCCTGCTTCACGTAGTCGTTCACTGTTTGTCAAACAAGTCTGGGGGTTGGGATCAAATTCCTTATGAACTAGGATGCCAAGTTCGCGGGTTGGTAAAAGGCCTCAAGTTTAACTACTCAACGTTTGTGATCACCAATATCATGGGAAACCTTTAAAGGGAAACATTTTACATGTATCCTAGGTTTATTCAGCACATAATCAACTGTGAGCTGGATCAGAGTCAGCTTGTATGTGCAGCTGCTCAACCTATCCCTCACATTAGGTCGGCCATCTTCAAAGTGTTGAAGATAGTGTCCACCAACTACACGGGAAGACGCACTGAGCTCCTTCCAGGTATGATTGAGCCAATGGCTTCTAGTGACATCCCTATTAACCCACTGGTGATGAACCCACACCAGTAATAACCTTAATATTGCCAAATCTTCCTTCTCAACCCATCAGAATTACATACCAGAGATGCTCCAAGCGAACCCTTGTTCAATCTCCTTTGGTTGAACAAGTTCCCCCTGTTCTATCCAAAAAGGCTAGAGTGGAAACATGGTCTCCTACTCGGTGTGAGGTCCCACCTTCCTTCACAATTGACCTTAATATGGGTATTGAGTATCCTCAGTGTCAATCCCATGATCCCCAACCCAAGCTTTAAACCCTCAAGATGAGTCTCTATACTCTCCTGAGCAGCCAAACAAGGACAGTGTAACACCCAGTTATTTCTTAAAAAGAAAAGAAAGAACAAGAAATGAAGAATAAAAGAAAGAAAAGCAATAAGGTCCAAGTAGAGGGACTAAAAGTGTCCAAAAGGACAAAATCTTTGAAATGTTGGTGTAAAGGTGGGCATGGCCGCCCACCCTCTTTTCATATCACCTTTCATTTCGGTTTTAGAGAGAGAAAGGAAGAGAGCAGAAAACACTCTCGTTTTGAAGAAGAAGAGAAGAAGAGGATTGAATTCAAGGTAAGAATTCGAGGTTTTTAAGTGTTCATGTTGGGTTTTTGTCTCGGTTACATGTTTATGTGCTTATATGCTTGTGTGTGTCCGTGTGTGTGTGTTTTGGTGTGTTCTTAGGTGTTTGAACTCTTTTGCAAGCGGGTTAGAAGGAAGAAACACCCAAGTTGCACCAGGTGAGTTCTAGACCCCGGTTTCTACTTGTTTTAAACATCTTTGGGGCTGAAAATGTAATTAAAACGTTTTTACAATGTTATGTATGTTTACCCGTATGTATTATGCATGTTGAATGTTGGTTCTTAGATGCTTATAGATTTTTCATGTTTAGAATTGCCATGTTAAGCTTAGAACAGATAGGTATGAGGAACGGGTTCAAAATCATACTGGAAACAAGTTGAAAAGAATGTCCATGCGCCTAGAATAAGCTCATGCGCCTAGAACTGCCTTTGAGAAATTTAAGTGTAATCCATACGTCTGAACAGTAGCCCAAACGCCTGAGATTTGCCTTAGAAAAGTCCAAGAATAACCCATGCATCTAAATGGCCCATGCGCCTAAATGGCCCATGCCCCTGAATGGCCTATGCGCCCAAGTGGCCCATGCGCATCAATAGCCCATGCGCCCAAGAGGCCCATGCGCCTAAGTTTCGCATACGTTTGAGATAAATCCACGCGCCTAAGTTTCCCATACGTCTGAAATAATCCATGCGCCTAAGTTTCCAAACGCCTAAACAGGGCCCATGCGCCCAAATAGTGTCAAAGCGCCTAAACCCTTAGAATTTATTACAGAATGTCTGGGAGTCTATGCTTTTAGGGTTTTGACCAAGGTTTGACTTGGGCTTATTAATGATGGGTTACATGCATGATTATGATTTCCTTATGATTGTTCCTCATGATTATTGCTAATGTTATTAATTATAGAATGTGACTTTACACGGTGTGTTTATTATCGTAACGTAAAGTATTACTAATAATTACGTGAAAGAGTAATAAAGAAGAGAAGTGGAACCTAATTTAAAATGTTAACAAGTCTTGCAAGCTCATAGGAGGGTCACGACCATAAGGTCGTTAGCTCAACCGTGATACGGGTTAGCTACCTTCACATGCACACGGGGCTAGTCAATTGAGACTGGCAGACCTTTGCAGCATACCCTAGGTGTCTGGGTCAGCCTTGTATATAGTATGTAGAGCCCTTTGTGGAAAAGAGGGCCCAGTACCATTTCCCCCGCGCACATAGTTTAGGTATTGCTCATTGGTCCACATAGACAGTGAAAGATAAAGATAAAAGAGTACAGAGTAAACAAGGCATACAGTAATGAGATAAAGCATTACCTGATTGTATAGTTAATGTGTGCTCATGTATAAAGATATGAAGTTTTCATAAAAAGAGTATATTCATATGTATACCTTACAAAGAGTATTTTATTACATTTAAAACTAGAACTCACTCAACAACGCTGACTTTTATACATTTTCAGTTGGCACGTAAATATTGTTGAGGATGGCACGAGGGTGAAGCTACTCGGCAGGGAAAGACTGACATCCATTCCTACCTATTATTTTTGTTGTTTTGTAATGGAATTAAATAGTTCTTTTGTATTCGATCAAACAATAGTGTATTGCTTAACAACAGTATATAATGAAATGAAATGAATGGTTTTTGTTAATACTGCTTAAGTAAATGACTGTAAATGACCAACTGTGAGGTCTCCGGGAACGGGGCCTTACAAGTTGGTATCAGAGCCAAAGTTTAAGAGAATTGGGTTAAATAAATTTTTAAAACCTAAACTTAAACAGAAAATGGGACAAATGGAGAGATGTCAGCCCGAGTAGCTACGTGCCATCAGGTATGTCTTTTCTTAATGTTAACTGGTATTATGTGCGCATGTTATTTGATTTATGTGCTCTTAGTAGATTTAGATACTGATTAAGTCAGGATAGGAAATGCTTGGGGTATGAAGAGTAAAGTAAGTGGCTAATCACAACTGGCCACTGTAATTAGGGACTTACTATACTTGACATAAACTAAGTTATAACCTTGAATGACCGTGTTAGTGTTCGAATCTTATGGTGTGTTAGAGGATGGCTGGGAAGAAATCTTCCAAGGCTCCTAGAGGCAGAGGCCGTCCGCGTGTGACTAGGAGTAGTGCTAAGGCTCCTAAGACGACCCATGAGAACCCTGAGGTTCATGGACGGAGCAAAGAGAACGAGAATGCTAGCTTGAATGCCTTAGCTAGGGAGGCGATTGCTGATGAAGTGCACCAGATCATGCAGACAGTCTTACCGTCTGTGGTGACTGAATTCATCCGGGTTGTGGAAGGCGAGGAGAGGAAGGAGAAGGAGACTAGAAAGGAATCATCAAGCAGGGGAAGCAGAGAGGAGGAGGAACAACCGGAACCTGAGACTGTGTTATCCGATGAGGAGGAGGAGGATGTAGTGGGGGTAGTAGCCAGAGGGTGCAGTTATGGGGCGTTCCAAAGGTGTAAGCCCCCGACTTTCGATGGCAATGGCAATGCTGCTGCCGCTCACCGTTGGGTGAGGGAGATGGAGGCAGTTTTGGAAATCAGTGAGTGTCGCGAGGACCAGAAGGTGAAGTTCGCGAGTCACTCCTTCGTTGATTCAGCGCTGTGTTGGTGGGACAACCTTGTCCAAGCTGAGGGTGCCAGAGCCATCGGGAAAATGCGATGGAAGGAGTTTAAATAGTTGGTGATCGAGGAATTTTGTCCTCACAGGGAACTCGATAAAATCGAGAGGGAGTTCTTGCAACTTGAAGCGGGAACCATGACCCACCAGCAGTACACCGCTAAATTCAATGAGATGGCGAGGCTGGTGCCGGATCAGGTGACCCCGGTGTCAATGAAGATCAAGAGGTACATCCAGGGGCTGCCGGCTGACATTCACAGACACCTGATTGTTGCCCGGCCAGGTACCTTTCGATCGGTGGTGGATTTGGCGGGTAGATTGTATGATGAGCGAGAGGAGACTGTGGCGGAGGTGAAGAAGATGAGTGGGGATGGTAAGAACTGGAATGGAAAGAGGTTTGGACGTGGTGGTTTCACTCCAAACAACAAGAAGATGAAGGTGTACGACTGTGGGGTGCCGACAAAATCAGGTTGGAATAAGTGTGGCAGTTGTGGAAGGGAGCATACAGGTGAGTGCAAGATGGGATTGAATGTATGCTTTACGTGTGGCAAGCCTGGCCACATCGCTAGAGACTGTAGGGTGCTGAAGTGCTATAACTGTGGCGGGGAGGGCCACGCGACCAAGGACTGTAAGAAGCCGAGAGCGGAGAGCTCTGGAGCGAAGAAGAAGCCGGAGGAAGGAGGGCAGAGGGCAAGTGCTAGAGCTTACACTATGACCCGGGAGGAAGCCAGAGTTGATCCCGATGTCGTGTCAGGTATGTTTCTAGTAAACCAAACTTGTGCCTCTGTATTGTTTGATTCCGGTGCTAGTAGGAGTTTCATTTCCACTACTTTCTGTGCTAAGTTGCCTGTTAGTAGTAGGAGTGTCATGAACCATTCGATGTAGAAACCGTTATTGGTAAGTCCACCAGAATTACTGATGTGATAGAGGACTGTGCCATAGAACTAGAAGGTCATAGGTTTGCTGCTAGGTTACACGTGATGCCCCTAGGTGGATTCGATGTAGTACTAGGGATGGACTGGTTAGCAACCTATGAAGCAAACATCGTATGTCGCAAGAAGATGATTCGATTAGTTGCGCCCGATGGGGGTTTGGTTACGATTCATGGAGATCGCGTTACTACGATCCCGAAGATGATTTCGATGGTGGTGGCGGGGAAGTGCATGAGACATGGATGTATTGCCTACTTGGCATACGTGAAAGATGTGGATGCGTTGGTAGCGCAATTATCCGAGGTACCAGTGGTGTGTGACTTTCAAGACGTATTCCCGGAAGACTTACCCGGCGTGCCACCGGATCGCGAGATTGAGTTCCAAATTGATTTGATACCCGGTGCTCAACCTGCGGCCAAAGCACCATATCGATTAGCTCCTACTGAGATGAAGGAACTCATGAGCCAATTACAGGAGTTAATGGATAAGGGATTCATTAGACCGAGTATCTCTCCTTGGGGTGCTCCGGTCTTATTTGTGAAGAAGAAAGACGGTAGCATGAGGATGTGTATAGACTACCGTGAGTTGAATAAGCTGACAGTGAAGAATCGGTATCCCTTACCAAGAATTGATGATCTGTTTGATCAGCTCCAGGGTGCTAGTTGGTTTTCAAGAATAGATCTACGATCTGGCTACCATCAATTGAAGGTGAAGGAACAAGACATTCCTAAGACAGCTTTCCGTACGCATTATGGACACTACGAGTTCCTCGTTATGTCTTTTGGTCTAACTAACGCGCCAGCTGCCTTTATGGATTTGATGAATCGAGTGTGCCGGCCGATGTTGGATAGATCGGTGATTGTGTTCATTGATGATATCCTGATCTACTCGAAGAGCGAAGAAGAGCATGCCGGTCACATTCGGGAGGTGTTGGAGACATTAACAAGGGAGAAGTTATATGCCAAATTCTCCAAGTGCGCGTTCTGGTTGCGCGAAGTTCAATTCTTGGGTCATGTGGTGAATCCTGACAGAATCATGGTGGACCCGGCAAAGGTGGAGGCAGTGATGCAATGGAAGTCTCCAAAGACGCCATCTGAGATTCGTAGTTTCTTAGGTTTGGCGGGCTACTACAGAAGATTCATCCAAGACTTTTCAAAGATCGCTTCTCAACTAACCAAGTTGACCCGTAAGGATGTGAAGTTCGTGTGAAGTCAAGAGCAAGAAAGGGCTTTTCAGGAGTTGAAGGCAAGATTGACCCAAGCCCCTGTCTTGTCATTACCTGAAGGAAGCGAGGATTTGGTGGTCTATTCAGATGCTTCCTACTCAGGGTTGGGTTGCGTGTTGATGCAGCGAGGTAAGGTGATAGCTTACGCATCCCGACAATTGAAAGTGCATGAGGTCAATTACCCTACTCATGACTTGGAGTTAGCGGCAGTGGTCTTTGCGTTAAAGATTTGGAGGCACTATCTCTACGGGACGAAGTGCACCATATTCACTGACCACAAGAGCCTGAAGTACTTCTTCGAGCAGAAGGATCTGAACATGAGGCATAGACGGTGGTTGGAACTTATAAAGGATAATGATTGTGAGATCCACTATCACCCGGGCAAGGCCAATGTGGTGGCTGATGCCCTTAGCCGGAAGGAGAGGCCCGAGCCGATTCGGGTGAAAGCTTATCAACTAATCATGACCTCTGATGTGATGAAGCAAGTTAAAGAGTTTCAAGATAAGGCACTAAAAGAAGATCTTCTTAACTCTGAAAGAATGAGAGGTCTGGTTGGGGAATTGGGTGAAAACACACTCGGTGTTAGAACCCGATTTGGACGAGTGTGGATTCCTCGTTTTGGGGATCTACGGGCGAAAATTATGGATGAAGGTCACAAGACTCGATACTCCATTCATCCTGGTGCCACGAAGATGTATCAGGATATGAAGAAAGATTATTGGTGGCCGGGTATGAAGCGTGATGTGGTGGAGTATGTGAGTAAGTGCCTTACTTGTTTACAAGTGAAGGTCGAGCACCAAAAGCCGTATGGAAAGATTCAACCTTTGGATATACCGGAATGGAAGTGGGAGCACATCACCATGGATTTCATTACAAAGTTGCCGCGTACTCCGAAAGGATACGATGCCATATGGGTGATTGTTGACCGTCTGACGAAGAGTGCCCACTTCCTACCGATCTGCGAGACATATTCATCTGAGAGGTTGATTAACCCGTTCATCAAGGAAATTGTAACTCGTCATGGTGTGCCTGTGTCTATCGTGTCTGATCGTGACACCCGGTTTACCTCTAAGTTTTGGAAGAAATTCCACGACGCCATGGGGACGAGGTTACATATTAGCACGACTTATCATCCCCAAACTCATGGTCAGTCGGAAAGGACCATTCAGACATTAGAAGACATGCTTCGGGCATGTGTGATTGATTTTGGGGGAAGTTGGGATGACCACCTACCGCTAGCTGAATTCTCGTACAACAATAGCTATCATGCCAACATTGGTATGCCACCATATGAGATGGTATACGGTAGGAGATGCAGAACACCCGTTTGTTGGGGTGATATTGGTCGGAAGGAATTAGGGAGCGTCGAGGTAATCGAGGCTACGACTGAAAAGCTTGAGAAGATTAAAGCCTTCATGAAGGCAGCCAAAGATAGACAGAAGTCATATGCCGATAAACGACGCAGACCAATCGAGTTCCAGGTGGGTGACCGGGTTATGTTGAAGGTCTCACCTTGGAAGGGTATTAGCCGATTCAGGAAGCGGGGAAAGTTGAGCCCAAGGTATATAAGCCCTTTCCGAATCATTGCTTGAGTAGGAGAGGTGGCCTATAGATTGGAGTTACCAGATGAGTTAAGTGGAATTCACCTGACATTCCATGTATCTCATCTGAGAAAGTGCTTAGCTGATGAAGATATGATTGTTCCACTGGAGGATATCAAAGTAGACGAAAGGTTCAATTATGTGGAGCAACCAGTGGCAATCATCGATCGTAAAGAGAAGAGGCTGAGGAATAAAGTGGTTCCTGTTGTGCGTGTACGATGGAAGCACAGGAAGGGATCCGAATCTACATGGGAGACTGAGGAGGAGATGAGGCAGCATTACCCTCGTCAGTTTGAGGAATAACAGGTTTCGGGGACGAAACCTATATAAGGGGGTGGACTTGTAACACCCGATTATTTCTTAAAAAGAAAAGAAAGAACAAGAAATGAAGAATAAAAGAAAGAAAATCAATAAGGTCCAAGTAGAGGGACTAAAAGTGTCCAAAAGGACAAAATCTTTGAAGAGTTGGTGTAAAGGTGGGCATGGCCGCCCACCCTCTTTTCATATCACCTTTCATTTCAGTTTTAGAGAGAGAAAGGAAAAGAACAGAAAACACTCTCGGTTTTGAAGAAGAAGAGAAGAAGAGGATTGAATTCAAGGTAAGAATTCGAGGTTTTTAAGTGTTCATGTTGGGTTTTTGTCTCGGTTACATATTTATGTGCTTATATGCTTGTGTGTGTCCGTGTGTATGTGTTTTGGTGTGTTCTTAAGTGTTTGAACTCTTTTGCAAGCAGGTTAGAAGGAGAAAACACCCAAGTTGCACCAGGTGAGTTCTAGACCCCGGTTTCTACTTGTTTTAAACATCTTTGGGGCTGAAAATGTAATTAAAACGTTTTTACAATGTTATGTATGTTTACCCGTATGTATTATGCATGTTGAATGTTGGTTCTTAGATGCTTATAGATTTTTCATGTTTAGAATTGCCATGTTAAGCTTAAAACAGATAGGTATGCGGAACGGGTTCAAAATCATACTGGAAACAAGTTGAAAAGAATGTCCATGCGCCTAGAATAAGCTCATGCGCCTAGAACTGCCTTTGAGAAATTTAAGTGTAATCCATACGTCTGAGCAGTAGCCCAAACGCCTGAGATTTGCCTTAGAAAGTCCAAGAATAACCCATGCGCCTAAATGGCCCATGCGCCTGAATGGCCTATGCGCCAAAGTGGCCCATGCGCCTCAATAGCCCATGCGCCCAAGAGGCCCATGCGCCTAAGTTTCCCATACGTCTGAGATAAATCCATGCGCCTAAGTTTCCCATACGTCTGAAATAATCCATGCGCCTAAGTTTCCAAACGCCTAAACAGGGCCCATGCGCCCAAAAAGTGTCAAAGCGCCTAAACTCGTAGAATTTATTACAGAATGTTTGGGAGTCTGTGCTTTTAGGGTTTTGACCGAGGTTTGACTTGGGCTTATTAATGATGGGTTACATGCATGATTATGATTGCCTTAAGATTGTTCCTCATGATTATTGCTAATGTTATTAATTATAGAATGTGACTTTACGTGGTGTGTTTATTATCGTAACGTAAAGTATTACTAATAATTACGTGAAAGAGTAATAAAGAAGAGAAGTGGAACCTAATTTAAAATGTTAACAAGTCTTGCAAGCTCATAGGAGGGTCACGACCATGAGGTCGTTAGCTCAACCATGATGCGGGTTAGCTACCTTCAGATGCACACGGGGCCAGTCAATTGAGACTGGCAGACCTTTGCAGCATACCCTAGGTGGCTGGGTGGGTCAGCCTTGTATACAGTATGTAGAGCCCCTTGTGGGAAAAGAGGGCCCAGCACCATTTCCCCCGCGCACATAGTTTAGGGTATTGCTCATTGGTCCACACAGACAGTGAAAGATATAGATAAAAGAGTACAGAGTAAACAAAGCATACAATAAAGAGATAAAGCATTACCTGATTGTACAGTTAATGCGTGCTCATGTATAAAGAGATGAAGTTTTCATAAAAAGAGTATTTTTCATATGTATACCTTACAGAGAGTATTTTATTACATTTAGAACTAGAACTCACTCAACAACGCTGACTTTTATACATTTTCAGTTGGCAGGTAAATATTGCTGAGGATGGCACGAGGGAGAAGCTACTCGGCAAGGAAAGACTGACATCCATTCCTACCTATTATTTCTGTTGTTTTGTAATGCAATTAAACAGTCCTTTTGTATTCGATCAAACAATAGTGTATTGCTTAAGAACAGTATTTAATGAAATGAAATGAATGGTTTTTGTTAAAATGATTACGTTGCTTAAGTATGTAAATTTTATATTGTTTAATACTGTAAATGACCAACTGTGAGGTCTCCGGGAACGGGGCCTTACAGACAGCCCCATCATAGGCTCAATACCATTAGACATTGATCAAGGTCTCGGGTCATTAGGCATAACTTCTATATCATTTACTGACCTTTTAATAGGTACTTATAAAGAGATCATGTCTCTTCAAGGCCATGATGTTGATCCATAACACCTATCTAAGGATCAAATGAGCCTAGAGAGATCTCTGATTTCTAGCCCCCATCAGCAAATCCAAACTGAGGTGAGTCCCACTGGTGTGGAGGGGACTCATGTAGATTTAGCTGCCACTACTGAAGGTGCCTTAGTGGACCCTCAGGACAATGGTAACGTATCTAAAACTGAATCTATGGAAACCGTGCCTTTTGATGACTCTGAAAGAGACATCATTAAGCAAGGGAAACCAGAGCGCCAAGAAACCACAACTGGTGGTGAGGATGAACATACTAGGTATGTTACCTCATCTCCTCGTCATTCTTCTAAAGAAGATGAGGGAAGAATGCAACTCATAATCAGAGACCTACTTTCTAAAGTCTCAAACCTTGAATTCAGGGTTAAGACTTTAGAGGATAGGTGTGCCACTCAGTAACTTGAGATTGAAAATCTCAAGGCCAAACTAGCTGAGAACAGACTGAGAGATTTGTTAGGAATGTATCAATACAAGTCTCTCTGACTTCTTCCTTTAGCTCATCCAGCTCTCAAGATGATGCTACCAAAAAGGGGGAGAATGTTCTGAGTAAAACACACATGGAGCAGCAAAGCTTAGATCTCTCTACACTCTCTTAAAGATATCATGCTCGACAATCAATTGTTTTCCCTAAGCCTCCTCCTGTCATCCTTCAAGTGGACCCAAGGATGCTCATAGATCTGAATAGGTTCCTAACCAGGTTCTTGATGGGCTCATCTCTTGAACAACCGAGTCCAGATGTTGCTATGGCATACTTTGGAGCTGAAGAGTTCCAAAGGTTGAATGCAACATCTACCACTGTCAAAGGAGTTGGTCAACCTAAGGTCCACATTGAACCCGAGATTGAATTCGAAGAGGATATGGGGACTGATGGCACAACAACTGAAACAGTTGGGACAGATAGTACAATCCCACAAACTTCCGAAGCTGAAGTCAAAGCCACGGAAGAAGTATTTCAAACTTCTGAAGCTGAGATCCAAGCTGTGGAAGGACTATTTTCTCTGTCTAATGATCTAATTATCACAGATGCAGTCCTTGAACTGGCATCTGAGGTAAATAGTGAAGACTTTCTCAGATTCCCTCTCACTCAAACACCATCAACTCCACAAGCTCAAGTCACCACCCACCAACCAGTAACCTCTGCACAAGAACCTCCAAAGTCTCAAGCTTCTGAAGACATTAAAGGTAAAAGGAAGTTGACTGTAGAAGAACTGTTAGAGGAGGAAAGGTTCGAGAAGCTTAAAAGAAAAGGTAGACTCCCAACTGGGAAGCTACTAGCTGCAAGTAGCAAAGCAGTTGTAGCCAACCAGGAGGCTATCAACAACCAAAGAAGGGGGGAGATTATTGACAGAATTGTCAACCTAGGAGCAGCAAGTGAAGATGTTCTCCTCTTATCACTTGAGGATTTGGTGGAGTTAGAAAAGGCAACCCTGCTACGGAAAGAACAAGAAGAAGCAACAAGGTTGGCCTTAGAGGAGGAAGAGAAGAAGAAGAAAGAGGAAGCTGAGCAACAGCTAAGGAATGATAGGTAGTTTTTCTAAGCTCTAGGGGATTCTCTCTTGAGGAACTAGCTCCTCATGACAACGACACGATCTTGTGGCTTTTCAATAAAGAACAAGATCAAATGAACAAAGAGAGAAAGAGAGCTTCCAGGGAAAAGCTGAATGAGAAGAAGAAGAAAGAGGAAGAAGCTCAACTTGTAGCTATCAAGAAGATGGGTGACAAATCCTGGATGAAGGATTATCTTAGGGCCCATGGCTTCTCTGACAGGCAAGTCGGCCCAATGTCTGAGAAGACCTTGCAGCGACATGTCAGTGATATCAAGGCTGACATTTGCCCAGGAAGAAAGAAGGAGATGTACAAAAGAGTACAGGTGATGAGTTCTAAACTAGCAACACAACCACAACCTCAACCTGAACCAATCCCTTTCCCTATCCCCATCAAAACCGAGCCAACCATTGAGCCATACACTCTTGAACCCACACCATCAGCCATACCCTCTTCTCACCCATTCCATCACAACAACCACCACAACTACCCATCCTCAAATCTAAAACACTCCCCAGAACCCAACCATTACCTACCCAACAGCCACCCAAGTCATCCTCTCAACCATCCAAACCTCTTTCCTTAGAAGAATTCAAGGATATCAAGAGGAAGCTAATCAATTGCACCATTCTAAGCGATGTCTCTTGTGAGGAGGAGAATATCTAACTAACCTTCATTGATGGGTCCTCATGTTCCCTCACAAGAGAACAATCCCTTGATCTGCCTAGAGGAACACTGGACCATGCACTTAGACTCTTGGCAACCAACCTTGACTCTCTTGGGGAAGAAGAGAAGTTGCTGAGAAGAAAGCTGGTGACTCTACAGGACACTAGAAAGGGTGACAAGTTACCATCTCAACTCCTTATTCCTAGAATGAAAATAGTCTGGTGGAGGTTCGAAGACTCTTCTCACAACTTTCTTGTGGAAAGAGAGAATGGTGAAATCAACAGGCTCAATGCCTCTTCTCTGTTACACTTAAGCAGATTTGACATTCCTGAGTAGCAGAGAAACCATTCTCCAATCCCTCTAACTCTGAGGTAGCTGCTCATATCAGGAATCACCTAAGCAGCCTTCATCTAACTGAACTGACTGCAAGAGCCAATATTGAAGGGTTGAAAATGAGAGAGAAAGAAGAAGAGGAAAGGTCAACCACCAAAGGCAAAGCCTTCTAACAAATGGTTGAAGGCCCTGAATTGGAACTTATAGTGTCATGGGAATATGACTACAATTCCTTTCAACTAACTCTCTTCAGAGGACACAACAAAGGGTGCATGTAATTCAAAGTAATAGACTAGATCTTCTGTCTACAAATAACTTGTACAAACTTCTTAGCACCACATATGGAAACAACAAGGAGACAAATAAGTATCTGCTCTCCTTGGTGCTGAAGGTTTTGAGAAGTAGAAACAAGTGAAGTTCTGGTAGCATCAGCCTAGGGGGAGTTTGTTGGATCAAGGCTGGTGCAACCAAAACAAACACTTAGACAATTTTGATGCAACTGATGAAGAACTTCCAAAGGGAAAAGCAGAACTTCCGAAGGCAAATGTTGAGCTTTCGAAAGTCAAGTCTGAAAGAGCTTCCGAAGAGGAACTCTAACTTCCAAAGACAAAGTTCCTTCTTCTGAAGTTTAACACTTAGAAGAATTCAAGACAATGACTTCCGAAGCATGAAGGCCTGAAGAACAACTCAAGCCTCGGAAGAAGTAGCTTCTTCTGAAGTATAAGTGTTCCGAAGCCAATTAACCTTCGGAAGAACCTACTATGAACCAATGGACATAAGTATGGTTCCTCTAACACACCGCTGCAACCTCTGAGATACTGTGTGGTGCTTTCCCACGCCTATGTAGTTGACCATACTTTATTCCACTGTTCATCCCTTATCAATTAGTATAGTTACTAACTTTAGTTGGTGACAAAAGGTAAGTCATTGACATGTCATGACTATCAAATCTTAGATAGTATTTTATCTTAGATACCTTACTTCTTGCAATGTAGTATTTGTTTAGTCGTAAGTTTCCAGCCGGTATCAAAGTATATCTGGCTGGAAATAGTAGTATATATAGCTTTTCATTGTAACTCATTTAGCATGATTGTAAGGGTCTTGTAATACTATGAGTTGAGAAGTAATATATACAAGTATCTTGAAAAACCTTTCTCTTGTGTTTTGTTTACTTAGTATATTATTATCAACTCTTAGAGGATTCTGCATCATCAATCTGATTGTGACTTAGTGAGTTTTAGAGATAACAATTGTGTTGAGTGAACAAACTCAATCCTGCAATGTTTTTCCTAACCAAGCATTGATGGCTGACCATGAAAAAGCCA